>JAJSOF020000041.1:8618048-8635073 GCA_025594305.2 Periplaneta americana | reverse complement strand
CCGTTTCTAGGGTTCCTCTTTTAAATAAAGGTGAACGAAAATCTTTCCACGGACATCACACTGAACTGGTGTTTCGCCTGTATGGTAGGACAGAACGCTTCTTCGTCATTAACCTCAAAGAACTATCTCCACAGACATCGCACTGAATGACTTTTCCAACGTATGTATCTGAAATGACGATTGATAATTGCGGCATTTACAAAATCTTCGTTACAGATGTTGCACTGATAGAATCGCGAAGCACGTCTGGCAATAGAATCGTCAAATATGTAGCAGCCATTCTGCATCAAATTCTGTTCATCACGGCAAATAACCCATCGCATTCGATGACTCACTCTTATCATTATTGGTATTTCTGAAATGAAAATTTATCTGTAGTAATGTCACGAGAGGTCTGAGACTCAGACCTCGAGTGACATTTATTGGAACTATTTCCGTGAATAAAATAAAAATATAAATAATATATCCCTAAATTGATCTGAAATGTTAATAATCTTCTCTTTTACAAATACTTAACCTATTCAGACACTGTGAAGTTGAAATAGATGAATATCGATTACTGCAATAAAGAAATTCGATGTTACTATTCAGTAATGCCAATTGCAGAAAAGCGAAATATAGGTTTAACAATTTAATTACATGTACTACTTTTTTGACTTATTATTATAACATAAATACATTTTCATTATCTGCTGAAATGATGATTTAATTTAAAATTTTATAATATAATTACAGTAACCTAATTAATACATTAATTAAATAAATTGTTGAAAACGCAGTTATCTAATCTGAATGAAGGAATGTAATTTTTTTCAGATAGCCTGTTAATGCACATAAATTAGAAAGATGAAGATGTATTTGAGAATTTATAATATAGGTTGGGTTACACTGTGTGTGAGCAGGACTAGTGTCAGCTGTGCCTTATTTCGATCTGTTACTACGTGCTACGGAAAACATTTACCTGCGATAGCTCGACAAACGCATTCTCGCTGTAGTGTGTAACGGAACTAAAGCTGCATCTACACAGTTCAATATTCCAATCATATGCATGCAATCTGGAAGACACTGAAAGAATCAAGTTTAAAAACGTACATTAAATTAAGATGCATGAAGATTTTGTGTCTACATGTTACGCCGTTTTGAGTGTCGTCTTCACTGCGTAAATATATTAATCTGCATTCATTGCTTTAAAGTTGAAAGAAAAGTTTAATCCATGTAGTTGCATCTTAATGTATTCATGATCATCGATTTGCAGGGAAACAGTTGGAGACAATGACTAAACAAAAGAACGAATTCATACGATAAATTGATAGCGATAAACTAAGCAAAAATTATCGCAAAGTGGATTGTGATTGGTTAGATTCAAAATTTCATTACACTTCATTGGTCGAAAAATGGAATGACGTCATATAAACGAAATAGCCATTCCTAAACAGTCGATATCTCCATTTACTTTAACTTTTTCTAGAATATGCCATTAGGAAAGTTCAGGATAACAGACAGGGATTGAAATTGGAACGGGTTACATCTGCTTCTTGTCTGTGCAGATGATGTGAATATGTTAGGAAAATCCACAAAACGATTAGAAGACACGGGAATTTTACTTGAAGCAAGTAAAGTGATATGTTTGGAAGAAACCCTGAAAAGACAAAGTATATGATTATGTCTTGTGACCAGAATATTGTGCTGAAATAGAAACATAAAAATTGGAAATTTATCCTTGAAGAGGTGAAAAAATTAAAATATCTTGGAGCAACAGTAACAAATATAAACAATACTCGGGAGGAAATTAAACGCAGAATAAATATGGGAAATGCCTGTTATTACTCGGTTGAAAAGCTTTTGCCATCTAGTCTGTCAAAAAGTCTGAAAGTTAATTTAGAAATCGAAACAGTTATATTACCGGTTGTTCTGTATGGCTGAAACTTGGACTCTCACTTTGAGAGAGGAACAGAGAATAAGGGTGTTTTAGAATAAGGTTCTTAGGAAAATATTTGGGGCTAAGTGGCATGAAGTTACAGGAGAATGGAGAAAGTTACGCAGAACTCCAAGCATTGTATTCTACACCTGACATAATTATTAGAACATTAAATCCAGACGTTTGAAATGGGCAGGGCATGTAGCACGTATGGGGGAATCCCAGTAATGCATATAGTGTTAGTAGGGAGACTGGAGGAAAAAGAACTTGGGGAGGCCGTGACGTAGATGGGAGGATAATATTAAAATGGTTTGAGGGAGGTGGATATGATGATAGAGACTGGATTAATCTTGCACAGGATAGGAACCGATAAAGGGCTTATGTGGGGGCGGCAATGAACCTGCCATTTTGTCAATACGTAATCAATAGTCGAATTGGTAAAAGTAAAAATAAATCAGTAGTCATATCAAAACAGAAATCACATTTTAATGCTAGTATTAGCAGTGTATATTTTCAGCTTTCACACTCTGCTATACAGAATGAAATTTTAATTTCTTATTGCCTATATGGCTAAGGAAGAGACTAGTGAAGTATATTATGTGGAATGTTTGATATTGTAATAATAATAATAATAATAATAATAATAATAATAATAAATAATAATAATAATAATAATTTATTTAATCTGGTAGAAACTAAGGCCAGTAGGCCTTCTCTTCCGCCAGCCAGACTCTAATTCTAATAGAATACAATTGGTTACATAGTTATTATTACATTAATATCTAGACCATAAAACAACATGAAAGTAAATAATGAAAGTTGGATAAGTAATGTTAGTGTGACATTAATAAACATTGGTAAGAAATAATAATAATAATAATAATAATAATGAGATAATTTAAATATTTATTCTGTGATATATATATATATATATATATATAAAAAACATTGAGAAACCTGAAAGAGCTATTATTGTTAAACAAGAATTTGTTAGATAAATATTTCGTTAGTCTATTCTTAAATTGGTTTGATGTCTGACAGTCCCTGACATTACTCAGTAGGGAATTTCAAAGCCGAGGAACAGCCACAGTGAAGATGAGTATGAGGATGTTCAGTGGGAGAATGGATAATATTGAGGAGTGTTGTGATCATGTGTCTAGGTTATGATGGGTTGATAAATTTTGAAAACGAGACGCAAGATAGACAGGACTGGAGAAATGCAATATGTGAAAGAGAGGGAAAGACAGTGGATTTTCCTACGATCTTCTAGATGAAGTCAGGACAACATTGTATGGGGCAGAAACTTTTAACATTACGACGAAATGACCAGAAACGACTAGAAGCATTTGAAATGGTTATGGAGAAGAATGGAGCGTGTGAAATGGACAGACAGAATAAAAAAATTAAATAATTGTTTATTTAATGATCCTTGCAACTATCGAGGTTATATCGGCATTGCCAGTGTCGAATTTTGTCCTTCAGGGTTGACAGAATAACAAATGAAGCATGTAGATGCTTTATTTGCAAAGACATCATCACACACAAAATTGATTGGCACACAATAGTAAACCGTGCGAAAACTGAAATGTTAAACAAAATTGTTAAAGATTGAAAGAAGAAGCAAAACAAGCAGACTATACTCACCTCGTAAGCAAAATGTCATCTTCATTCGAAGATATTTCACTTTCTCTTCCTGCTGAACTCTGTCCATATCGAACAAATTTTCCTGAAAAGATGAACAAATAATGAAGAGCTTTTAATTGATCACATATTAAACATTTTAACAAGAGCCAGAACAGGTCACATTGTCACTCAATTGTACCTACATTGATTTCACATTTCTGATAATCCTACTTGTCTGTGGTGTAATAATCATGATGAAGATCTGGAACACTTTCTTCTATACTGTCCGTCCATAAACCACAAAAGAATAAATTAAAATCATCAGTACCAGTTGCAGAAGATACAACCCTGCAGTATATATTGACTACACTCAACTCTGGCTACTAGCAACAGACATCTATAATGAACACCGATCAAAAATACCCCTCATTTCTCGTGAAAAACAACTGAATAGTTCAAATTTTCTCGGGCTTCCAGCCAGGTCATATGTTGGTGATCCACCGACGTTTCGAGGATGTTCATCTTTCTCATCTTCAGGGTTAAATGATATCTGAGGGTACCCAGCTCCTTAATTTATAGTGCCAGAGGAAGTCAGCCGAGGAGCTGTGCGCCTGTTGGCTGTTATTAGTGTGGACCGCGGCGAGAACGCGGCCGACATGTCGTCTTGCTTTGTGCTTACCGGCTGAATGACCTTAGGTCTCACGGTGGGCTCGGCGGACGAGTTCTGCTGTGTCCTCCACTGATGATGGCCCATCGTCCGGGGTAGTTTTCTTAGTTGAATTATTTTTCCTACTCCTTTATTAATTTGTTTACCTTTTTATTTAAAAACTTTAGTATTGTTAGTTAGTTTTTAGGTGGTTGATTTGGTTATGAAATTTCTAAAATTAATATTGGTAATAAATTATTATCTATTAAATTTTATTTATATTCTAGATTTATAGGTTCTATATGATTTATACCATATATTTCTACTTATGGTGAAAAATTTAATGGCAGTGCCTATGCCGCTTAGTTGGAGACCCCAGTCCCGGTTCAGGTTACTGCGTTCCGCCACTATGGCCAGGGTTTCTTTTACTCGTCTATCCCAATAGCCCGCACACTTTACCAGGACCTCGGTGTTATGAAACTAGCCCTATGGCTTTTTCAATGCAATGTTCAACCAATCCGGATTTTTCGGGCTGTATTAATCAGATGCTTCTTTGATGTTCCGAAAGACGCGTCGCTATTAGCGTCAGTCTGTCCAATATAAGACGCATCACATTCACGGGATGCGGTAGATCCCTGGTACTCTGAGGCCTAGATCGTCTTTTACTGATCTGACCTTGTTCCTGATTTTCGGCGGAGGTTTGTGGATTGTTTTTATTCCATGCTTGTGGAGCAGTCTGCTTATCTTTCCCGCCAACTTCCCTGTGAATGGTAGACAGGCTGTGGCTGGTTTCTCCACTTCTAGTGAGTCCGTGATGGGCTGCTGCTGCTTCTTGTGTCTTGCTCTATTCAAAGAGGCCGTGATGTCTTTAGCCAAATATCCATTCTGCTGGAGGGTGAGCTTCAGGTGTTGAAATTCAGTGTCTAATTGCTCGGGTCCGATATAGAGACTGCTCTATGGGCCAGTGTGTTAAGTATGCCCATCCGCTGCACTTTGTGATGGAAACTATTCGCGTTCAGGTACAAGTTGGTGTGTGTGGGTTTACGGTATACCACCAACTGAATAGACTACAGTGGACTATAGTGGACTTTATGTTGTCAGCAAACAGCTGGATACATTAAGAAGATTGATTTAATTGATCATGTAGATAATTTGTTTGCTATATCAGATCTGAACTTCAATCCTAATGATTCCAATAAATTTATTTAGAAAGGTGGTAATGACTTTTATACAAAATCAAAGTCTTTTCTCTGAACTGATTTCATTCCATTCTTCATATATACGAAATATGCCCTGAAATTATTTTCTTTTCCCATGAAATGGATATAATACATTTGTTGGTTACACCCTGATTCGAGGAGATATTCAATTAGCTTTTTCTCTCTCATCTTACACTTACAGACTTTCCTATTTCTGCCTTCTTCTTCTTCTTCTTGAACACACTATTATTTCGTCCCCTTTTTCTGTACTGTCTCATATCTTCCTTTGTTTTGCCTTTCTTCGACTATTTTGTCTACAGTTCTAAATGCACGATTCTCTTGCTTTCTCTCCTTGGAAGTCTTTGCAATGCTCTAAAACCCACTATTAAAGTACCTAACGACGGAAGATATTGGTAACAAAAGAATATGTCTGTTAGTTTATAACTTTCCAACATGAGGCGTCGCTAACGTAACACAATTTCAATGTTACTTTAGTCACAGTAACATTTTAAAACTGTTTTTAAATTTAAAATTAATATATGGATAATGGAACTCAGTACGCAGGTTGTCCCATTTATCTTGTGCACTTATAACTTTTTGTTTGGATAGGTATTGGAATTTTTGTTCTTGAGAGTTATGTTAGAATGAGGGGCTAACATGAGTGTGGAGATTTGTGCATGTAACTACATTATGGTACAAGATACACGTGACGTCATCAATTTTCAAATAGCACTACATACTTTAATCATGTTACATTGATTGTAATAAAATAACCTAAATCATTTATAAAGTAAAAGTATATTTTCATTTTTATATAAACTTAGTTCCTCCTCTGGGTTCCTTATAAGCTAGTAAGTAAGGAAACTCAGTTCTTAAAAAAGTTTTAAGACATTCAAATCTTTCGTAACATTTGAATGAACCGGTATATGAGTTTAAACACCTTGCTTAATGCCTAGCATAGTAATTTCTACATTATTGTAAACAAACATATATTATAAATTTACAATGAAATCCTCTTGCTAGGTTCTAAATTTTCAATGCATTCAGATATATAATAATAATAATAATAATAATAATAATAATAATAATAATAACAACAACAACAATAACAATAGTAGTAATAGTAGTAGTAGTAATAATAATAATAATAATAATAACAATAGTAATAATAATAATAATAATAATAATAGTAATAATAATAATAATAATAATAATAATAATAATAATAGTGGCTTTATTTAACCTGACAGAGTTAAGGGCCGTGAGCACATCAATAATAATAATAATAATAATAATAATAATAATAATAATAGTAATAATAATAATAATATATGAGTATATATAGTGGAATACATATTGGTATTAGGTGTTAAATGAACACGATTTACATAATGAAGTGATAAACCGAGAGATTTGAATAAAGATACACAAAAATGAATGCTGCGGTAAACATATGAGATTAAATTAAAAAAAATACTATTTACATAATAACATTAAAAAGACGATTGAAGTGAGTGTACACAATAAAAATAAGAAACAAAAATAAAAAATGAACACAGTTGAATAGCCTACATTGCATTAAATATTTGCAACACATTAGGTCTGCAACTCATCGTAAGTTATTCTTCTAATTTATATTTAAAAGAAATCAAAGTTCAGCAGCCCGTTTGCTTTATCAGAAATATGTGATTCTGGAATATTACCTTATTACATAACCAAAAATGACTGCAGTCTAAGATTAGAAAATAGTAAATAAATGGTAGCATTCCGAGATTGTTAACGACTCTTAAATACATAAAACGGACTGTAGCTACATCGACATATTGATAGTGAAACACTTACATCAACCTCATACTTCACCACAGGATAGATAACAGACTCTGAGGTGTCTTCAACTTCAGATTTCACCATACGAAAGTCTTCAACTTTTATCTCAGATGTGAAATCATAACTGTGGTCCACGCATTCTGTTTTGATGTCCACCACTTGCAGATGCGGTAATTTCCCTACCTACAAAACGAGGAAATGTAAAAAATAAATTAATTTACGGTCTTTGGCAAACAGTTTTCTTTGGGACTGTATTATTTGGGGATTAACCTTGACATCACATTCTGTATGTTAGTTAATTTCCTTTATTTAGTCGCCATTACAAAGATAAACACGGTATTGTTGGCAAGAAGGTACTTTCAAGTTGATCTTATACGTAATATTACTTAGGTTCTACATGGCAGTCAATAGCTAATTCTTTCAACACAGGCGACAAATTAGAGAAAACTGAATGCACAATAGAAACGAGACTTTAAGGGACATAGACAATGATAGGTAACAGACAAGGAGTTCCCTAAGGCCGGGTGCACACAGAATGAGACGCGACGCAATGCGGTTTTGCTTTAAAACGCCTTGCGACACTTAACACGGTCTGCTCGCGACAACTGAATTGCTGGCTGTGTGGGTTTAGAAAAATGGCCTACGCTAGAAAATGGCGTCAATGAAAGAGGACTGTTTATATGAGAAATTCCATTGTATTTTTTTAGTTATTATTTCCTAAGTATGCCTAATATGCCTAAAAATCAATAGAATTGAAAGAATCTTAAAATTAAATACTACTAATGTAGTGCACAAACGTCATTTTGTATGTTTATGACTATTTCACGACTGACAATAAATGAAAAATAGTATATTAAACCAATAATGAATGAAAGTATAGATAATAGAAGTAGGTCTACTACAAATTATTATTATCAATATTATTATCCATCTGGTGCTTTCATCTCATTTGCAATTTCTCACATATTTTAGAAACCACGTTATTGTCGTGTTATTGTTTCAAAGATTTTTACAGAACGTATCTTTCCTGTACTAAACCAACTAATTTATCCGCGAGCTCCATTATAAATAATGTGCATTACACAACAATATTGCATTTGTAGATAGTAAAGCGCGCAATCATAGCCACTGCTAACGCATGCGCAGTACACTGCAGCTATCAGACAGTCTCCTCGTGACTAACTTCTAGCAGTCATTTGATGTTGTCTCTCCGTGTCTGCTTGCAACAGTCACGCTGCGTTTCATTCTGTGTGCACCTGGCCTTACGGTAATATGTGTAAAAGAATTTAATTCGTATTCTATAACAGGTGCGCAGACGTCTTTTTCGAATAGGGTATTTTATTACTGAAGACAGTATCAAAGTCTAATTATAAGAAAATGTTTCGAAATAAACAAATACTGAGAATATCTAACCTAATGGTTCTTCACCATAGAGCACGCAAATGTTTCGGCTTTTATAAACCTTACAAGAATAATTTAGTATATCTCAAATTTAATACCACACACTTCTTCTCCGACAAAACAATGACCATTAAAAACTGAATAGTAGTTCAGAAGATCAATGAAATAATATGTTCTGTATCCTAAATATATTTACAATACAATCTTAATTACGGGTGATTATAATTAAACTTTCTCTACTTAACCGTATCTATGTGAAAAATGAGTAATCACACGAACATGAAATCGTTGCAATAAGTGAAAGTCTCAGGAATCTTCTATGCCACATCAATAAATTTAAGAATGCAGTTACATTGTCAGACTCCAAAGCAGCTATTCTATCAATAGTCTCTAAACACACACCTTCATCTCAAACAGAAGAAATAACTAAAATGCTCTCTCAATTAATATCACTCAATAAAAGAATTGTATTCCAATGGATACAATCACATTGTGGAATTCTGGGAAACGAGAATGCGGATGCATTTGCAAAGAAGGGCAGCACTGCTACTTACAGACCTGTTACTAAATCTACGTATTACTCTGTGAAAAGATTTATTAGATCTACATACTTAGACTTCAACAAACAAAATTTGAGAACACAATCTCAAGGAAAAAATGGAACTCTCTGCATCATAATCCACAGTTAATTCCGGATTTACCAGAAAATCGTCTGTAGCTGCATTTAGATTGGCAACAGGCCATGATTGTTTGGCCAATCACCTGCATAGAATTGGAATACATCAGTCCCTTAACTGCCCATTGTGCAACTCAAACCAAAAATGGATTCGGAACACCTCAAAATCTGTGCTTTCAGTGGTTGACCATGATAATATCTTTGAAAAATATTGGAGTGCAAGAGGTCAAATGACTTTATTGTCAAACGCCTGGCATCAGAAAACAACAACAACGAACATGAAACATAATGTGAACATTGCGAAGAACAAGGGGAAGAGAAATATTGAATAAGCAATTGTTTGAAACATTTTTAATTCATTGTTATATAATACACTATGCCTAGTTTTTGTGGACATGGCGCCCCTCAGACTACCAAGTGTGCTCGAAATAGTGCCCATCAGTGTCCAGGACGGTCTGAAAGCATAGGATAGCATGCTGCACGAAGCATATCCATGGGTATAACTGATACCTCCCTTCAGATTTGCACATGTGCGAACGTTCCCTGATAAAATCTGTCTTTCAGATAGTTCTACAACCAGAAATCACAGGCATTGAGATAGAGTGATTGGGATGGCCAAGCATTTGGAAACGATCGGCTAACAATTCGATTATTATTGTCTGTTGTATTCAACATCGACTTTCACGAGGCCGTGGAAAAAATAACACGAAATTAAATAACAAGGACAATAAGTATCTTTGCTCAGTCCAGCACTGTATTACGAGTTTTTCGATCTGGTTATAGATAGTGAGCAGGCTGTGTTTTACCAACTGAATTCTTGAATTCTTTGAAACCACAAGGATTGCCATAAAATACTTAATACCGAATCACCAATAGGACTATTGTGAAATATTCATCCACCAAAATTATGCAATGGAACAAGAATTGATGTGAAAAACTCATGTAAAACGTAATAGAAATGATAATATGAACTGACAAAACGAAAAGAATAGACTTTTTATCCCACATATTCCTATGATGACCACTAATATGCCTTTCGTTTTTAAGGAACTGCAATTTCAGTGCGATTAGCATTAAATTTGTAATGGTTGTATTGAAATAGAACTGAAGAACAGTCGCTCAAATTTGCAGCCATTCACTTAGAAACTTCCAAAACTTCTGTACGCATATCAAAAAGCAATTCAATGATTTTTTTACTTGGTTATTTAACGACGCTGTATCAACTACGAGGTTATCATCGATGAGATTGGTGATAGCGAGTGGTATTTGGTGAGATGAGGCCGAGGATTCGCCACAGATTACCTGGCATTCACCTTACGGTTGGGGAAAACCTCGGAAAAAACCCAACCAGGTAATCAGCCCAAGCGGGATCGAAGCTGTGCCCGAGCGCAACTTCAGATCGGCAGGCAAGTGCCTTAACCGACTGAGCCATGCTGTAGGCCTGCAATTCAATGACACTTTTGTCATGTTTCTAATGTACGCAGTATGTGAATGTACGTAAGCCCACTCAAAATAACTCTGTATATATTTAATATATATGTATACATCTCAAAATATCGTTGTTCATGTCCAAAAGTGTGTTATTGCGAAATTCTCTCTGCATAATCGTGTTGCCAGTGTAGTATATTAAGCACAGTAGAAAGAACAATCTCTTAATTTGTGAAATATATATCTTTCAGAATATTATTCTTTTGTGTTAAACAATGGCTTTTTGCGAAGTTATACTGTATCTGTATTCTGTGTTTACTTACTTACTTACTGGCTTTTAACGAACCCGGAGGTTCATTGCCGCCCTCACATAAGCCCACCATTGGTCCCTATCCTGAGATAGATTAATCCATTCTCTATCATCATATCCCACCTCCTCAAATCCATTTTAATATTATCTTCCCATATACGTCTCGGCCTCCCTAAAGGTCTTTTTCCTCCGGCCTCCCAACTAACATTCTATTCGCATTTCTGGATTCGCCCATACATGCTACATGCCCTGCCCATCTCAAACGTCTGGATTTAATGTTCCTAATTATGTCAGGTGAATAATACGATGCGTGCAGTTCTGTGTTGTGCAACTTTCTCCATTCTCCTGTAACTTCATCCTCTTAGCCCCAAATATTTTCCTAAGCACCTTATTCTCAAACACCCTTAACCTAAGTTTCTCTCCTAAAGTGAGAGTTCAATTTCACAACCATAAAGAACAACCGGTAATATAACTGTTTTATAAGTTCTAACTTTCAGATTTTTTTTACAGCAGACTGGATGATAAAAGCTTCTCAACCGAATAATAACAGGCATTTCCCATATTTATTCTGTGTTTAATTTCCTCCCGAGTATCATTTATATTTGTTACTGTTGCTCCAAGATATTTGAACTTCTCCACCTCTTCAAAAGATAAATTTCCAATATTCTCGTCACGAGACAATCATATACTTTGTCTTTTCGGGATTCACTTCAAACCTATCTCCTTACTTGCTTCCAGCAAAATTCCCGTGTTTTCCTAATCGTTTGTGGATTTTCTCCTAACATATTCACGTCATCCGCATAGACAAGCAGCTGATGTAACCTGTTCAATTCCAAACCCTCTCTGTTTTCTTGGACTTTCCTAATGGTACTCTAGAGCAAAGTTAAAAAGTAAAGCCCACAGTGAATTGGAAACGCATCTGACAGAAACTGACCTATACGGACTCTGCTGTGAGTTTCACTGAGACATATTTTAATTAATCGAACTAGTTTCTTGGGAATACCGGAATTCAATAAGATTATTATATAAAACTTCTCTCTTAACCGAGTCATATGCTTTTTTGAAATCTATGAATAACTGATGCACTGTACCCTTACACTCCCATTTTTTCTCCATTATCAGTCGAATACAAAATATCTGGTCAATAGTTGATCTATTACGCCTAAAATGACACTGATGATCCCCAATAATTTCATCTACATATGGAGTTAATCTTCTGAAAAGAATATTGGATAAAATTTTGTACAACGTCAACAAAAGTGATATTCCTCGAAAGTTACTACAGTTAGTCTTGTCCCCTTCTTAAAGATAGGTACGATTATGGACTCCTTCCATTCTGTGTATAAAGTAAAAAATAATATAATTAATATGTTACAGCACAATAGGGACAGACAACGCAGAATTACGTAATTCGGAACGCTAAATTCAAAGGTTTGAGATCGACAGAACATGTAGCACATATGGATGAGTCCAGAAATGCATACAGGCTGTTAGGTGGAAGACCTGAGGGAAAGACTTCGGGGAGGCCGAGACGTAGATTGAAGGATAATATTAAAATGGATTTGAGGGAGGTGGAATATGATGGTAGAGACTGGGTTAATCTCACTCAGGATAAGGACCGATGCGATGGTGGGCTTATGTGAGGGCGGCAATGAACCCCCAATTTCTTTAAAAAGACATTTGTAAGTAAATGAAGAAGGGGATTCTTTAGCACAGCGTTTCTCAAACTATGGTCCGCGGACCACCTGTATCCTCGATGTCTGTCCTTGTGGGCCTTCAAAAGGTCAGACGAGAAAATAAAATTCAAACAAATTGCATATCACAATATAGCTGAAAATCTCAGAGTATGTGAATAACACATGGCAATCTCCTTTCACCTTTTCTTCCAGTATTGATATTTTATGAAATTTATTATCCTATCTGTCTACCGACTTCCCATGCTTACTTTCAGCAACAAAAGAGGGATTTAAAGCACTATGAACGTGCCGTTTCTCGCCATCTTTTCGCTGCACATCAGCTGATGACATGTGGCTAAGTACAATGGGATATCTTTCAGATGTATTCTCAAAACTAAATGAACTAAATCTCTCTCTACAAGGTAATTCTTTGACTGTTCTCAATGCGAATGAGATAATAAAGATTATTGATTAAAGTTCTCGTTAACACTTTGTTAAAAACATAAAATTTACTTAGTCTTACGTTAAAAGTGTTAAAATTGTTAAAAAAGGTCTATACCTTCGACAGACGGCCTGTTTCGACACTATGTCACGTCATCCTCATTGTCTCTTGAACCACTGGTGATCTTGACTCTGCGATATGCATTTGTCGATGGTAGGTGTGGGGGCATGTTGTTCCTATGGTGGGGCTGGCTGTTTATGTGTTATGATCAAGCTTCGAAACTTCGGACCCAATAGAGCAGTTCAGTGGGAAATTCGCATAACGGCGCACTGAGTATAGTGGTAAAGCATACAGTGGGTGGGGGTACTGTAGAATGAATGCCAACAAATACGCAAAGGAAAACGCTCTGGATTTGAAGGTTCTGACGAATAATTTGGTTTTCACACAAAGTGTGTCTGAAACTATTACACTGTTAGAAAAGTCAGAGCAAGAGATGCCGGAAGCCCTCAAATTAATTTTAGAAAATGACGCAAAGAATTAATGAGACACCAAGTACACCGTTACTGAACGTGTAAAACAGAAGTCGAAATCAATTTTATGTAAAAATAACGAATATGGAACATTGTATAACATTAACAGCAAATTAGTGGACATAGAGTCACCCGAGAATAAAGGACTGTCTCTTAGAGACTGCAGTGATGATAGGTTTTTCGTTTTGCTCCTATCACGTCATGCGACGTAGAGCGCCTCTTTCCACAGTACAAACTTTGGCAGACAACCGAAAAAGATTTACGTTTGAGACACTGAGAATGTATCTTGTAGTAGTTCATTGCAATTCGGTACTGTAACTGCATTTCCTAAAGACGACCAATAGGATAAATAAAAAAATTAAAATTGCTACATGCTTATTTCCACCATTAACACTGTGTATAATTAAACATAAATGCTTATAAAAGAGAGGAGAATAAATGCTTTTCATTCTTTTGACATTATCATTGTGTAATGTATATTTACTTTCAGAATGTACATATGTGTGTGTTTCCCATACTACCGTACTCTACTCTAAATAGTAACGTTGTTACCTCAACACATCTCTATCTACCTGCAGCGAGTCAACAACCTATACTGCATGCACAGTAAACTTATTGTATCTCGAAGCCTGGTTATGATGTATTATGACGTCGAATAATGTGTGCGTATTGAACTGCAATTGTGTGTTAAGTATATATTGTGGGTATGCTATTGTATTCTTATATATTTCGTACTGTTCTAGGATGTTTAACTGTGAACTTTTTGGTGTGATGTGCAAAATTTCCATATCTGTTTCTATATTATTGTAGTCATGATTATTATTGATAATGTGGTCTGCATAATTTGATGTGATGTAGGGTTTGGTTATAACTTTAATATGTTCATTATATCTTGTGTGAAGGATCTTCCTGTTTGTCCTATGTAAAAATGTGAGCAACTATTGCATTTTAATTTGTAAACTTCAGTTGAATTATATTTATTTGAATGTTTAATGTGATTATTTAGGTATTTCTGTATTGTATTATTTGTTTTGTATTCCATCTTGTATTTTAGTTTTCTGAATGAAGTTGCAATTTTGTGAGTATTGGTATTGTGATATGTTAATGTTATGTATTTATTCTCACGTGGTGTTTGTGTTGGTTTGTTCTGTTTTTTGTTTTGCCTTTTTATTAGTGTGTCTATTATGTTTGGGTTGTATCCATTGTCTTGTGCTATATATATTTTATATACTTAACACACAATTGCAGTTCAATACGCACACATTATTCGACGTCATAATACATCATAACACACAAACAGCCAGCCCCCACCATAGGAACAACACACCCCAACCCCTACCATCGACAAATGCATATCGTAGAGTCAAGATCACCAGTGGTTCAAGAGACACTGAGGATGACGTGACATAGCGTCGAAACGTGGCCATCTGTCGAAGGTATATACCTTTTTTTAACAATTCTAACACTTTTTAACGTAAGACTAAGTAAATTTTATGTTGATAATAAAGATGTTCGAAAGGAAACTTGGTTTGCTAGTCATTTCCGTAAAACAGAGATTTTTCACTATTTCCAACCCTAAAGTCTTTTTGGTTGAAAATGATTTCGTTATTGGAAAATAAATGTGCAATGAAATATGTTCGCATCTAGAAACTCTGAGGTCACAATTTGAAACTTATTCTGGAAGTAAATGACAAATTTTCATGGGTTCGTTATCCCTTTCATTGCGATATTGAAAATAACAAACTTCCATTGAGTGAAAGAGAACAGTTAATTGAACTCTTAAATGACACCGGACTTAAAATGAAAGGTATGGTTAATTTTCGGACCTCATCACAAGTAAAAAGAGAATATAGTGAACTGTACAATGATGCTTTACAGATTATAATTCAGTTTGCTTTTACATATCTGTGTGAGAAAGGGTTTTCATCACTAATTCTAATAAAAACAAAGTACCGAAATCGACTCGGTGCATGACGATCTCTGACTAAGCTTACCAGCATATATTCAAATATAGAATAACTGTGCAAGAATTGGCAGGCTTATCCATCTCATTAATGTGACTACTAACATTTATTTTGTTTAGTTAATAAGTTAAACATTATCCGAACTCTAGCCTTGATTTATTAAAAAACGAAAATGATTTTTTTTTTTCTACTAACAGTAACTTAATTAGTTAATACTAATATAAAATAAAATGAATTAAATTAATTTTAATTAATTAATTGTGTTTTAAAATATAAGTATACGGTACTGGTATTAAAATGTACTACAAAAATGATAAATTTGCTTACGTAGGGAACAAGAGTAAGGTGTTCTGACTTAAAAGTGGTCCCTACTTAAAAAAGTTTGAGAACGCTGCTTTAGCAAACTCGAAAAGACACAAATTCACATCTCCATTGTGCAATGTTTTAAATGGTACTAATTACAAGGCTATCGATTCTAATAATATTCTCCATCAATGCATTTACAAGTAAAAATTCATATTGTTCCTTTTAGACATGCGACAGTATCATTGTTGTCAAGTCTGAAAAAAAAAAATATATATATATTATTATTTGCTCATTGCAAACCTTATAGCCCTCATTTCAAATCTACATTTATCCTGCTTGGTTATTTTCTTATCCAGCAGCATTTTTAGTAATTTTTAAAGATGACAAACTGAATAAATCTTTCATCCGTGTCTCTGGAGTACAATTAAGTGGTAATGTACATCAATACTTGCACTGCAATAATAGACTCAGATATCTAAACTACTTAGTATGTCTAAGTTCTTGTACACTGTTTCACTACTAGCACTGTATTCTAGTCAATAAATGATAGAATGTACTTTGACGAATGGAACTGTTAGACAAACAAACAAAATACATACTAAATATTTTCAGCTTACCTCTAATAAAGCCATATTCTCTTTTATTTTATATTTGTTATCTTGTGATTCTAGGCTCAACGGGTCAACCTCAGCTTCCATCTTGATCTCATTCATGACAACTGAAAAAAAAAAAAAAAAGTTCAGTAATTGAAACTGAGTTGTGCAAAAATCCATAACACTTTTCTATCCAAATTTTAAAAAAATGTGGCTAACCAGTGACAATGTTACCTAAAATGTTACCTAAAAATACAAGTACAAGTGTTATTATGACGAATTATCAGCTATGTCTAGTATGTACATAAGGCACATAAACATTTCTACAAAAATACATTTACTAATATTGATTGCTAAAAATGTCTCAGTAATATAACCACATTATTCGATTCATAATTTGCTGCGCAATACAAAGCATGTAATTACATTTATCATTGAATGTGCCGAACAATAGAGATATTGTCATGGATATTAATATTAACCGCC